>LR573463.1:0-12889 GCA_900536345.3 Caenorhabditis sp. 39 LS-2015 | reverse complement strand
GTCTCGATGAATGACGTGTCTTTCGTGGCAATGAGTCAATGCATCGGCGATTTCAAACATGAATTTGGCGGCCAGCGGCTCCTGGAATCGCTTCATACCTGTCAGCGTCTTGTACATCTCTCCGCCTGGCGCGTACTCGAGTACCATGTAGATCCGCTTGTCGTCCCAGAAATACGTGTACATTCGGACAATGTTTGGATGCTTCAAATGCGACTGAATCTCGATTTCCCGTTCCAACTGCGTCTCCATTTTCTGCCTTCGGAGTTGCGATTTGTTGAGCACCTTTATGGCGCAAATGAACTTTCCGTGTTTGGTCCGTGCCAGGTAGACAGCTCCGAATGCTCCTTTTCCTAGAGGCCGCCCGATTTCAAAGTCTTCTAGGGACAGTTTTCTGGAACCTGTGATTTAGAAGAAACAACTGACAAAAAAGATCACGCACCCTCCTTTCTGTGGCGTGGACACAACTGGTTTCACGTCTTCCGCCTCCATCTCGGATGTTGGTCGGATTGAATCGTGGATTTTCGCCGGCTTCGTCTCCATTTTGATGCTGAAGTGGGATTTTTGTGGTATTAACTAATCTTTAGGTGGTGTGGGGTCGTTTCAAGTTCCAACTCGACGAGCAAATTGGGATCGAAATGAGTTCAGATCACGTGGAGAACAAAAAGATAGCGTGAAAGTTTATATGATAAGGGAAATGGAGAGAAGAAGGCACGGACGTCCCGGCCCAGTCTTGCTCGGAATGGTAAGACTGTAAGGGCAGACCGGTCCAGTTACATCCAGCCTGGCCGATTCAAGTCGTGCCCGCTCCATCTCATTGGAGCGGCGCTCCACATCGACCCAACTCCACTTCAATCGGTATCAGCTGGTAGGATCCAACACCCCTCTTGATAAATATTGGTCCCACCCGCTCCAAGTTTCAATCAGTAACACCTGGCAAGGTCCAGCAGTCGATATACCATGGCAACCCTCCTCCCCCTTCTCCTCGATGGAATTCGGTCCCATACGCTCCAAATTCAACCAGGATTGGACATTTCTCATGGATCTTAAACAGTTTGACCCAGCCCACAGCGCTCCTGATCAAGTTGGACGGGACCAGACCAGCCTGTTCCTGATTGCTTTGGCCCAGCGCCACGACCAGTTTCAATCCTATCTACTTGAATATTCTTCTGTTTTGAAAAATCTTCGGCAAACAATGAAGGTTAAATATCTACATTTCAACTAACATAATTTAATTCAACAGTAAGTATTCAATACAACGAGGTATTTATTCACCAGGACACACACACACAGGACTGGAGGGAAACAAAATTCGAGGTAGGTAATCGGAGGGTAGAGGTAGTAGTTTCGTTTTGGCTGGCTACAAAGAGAGAAAAAATACAGAAATACCTAGATAACAATGATGGTACAGTACAAATGATCACTTGCACATGTGTTTCTTGAAGAACTCATCCGAACATCCGCCTCTTCTGCAGCATTCTTGCAGGCGGAAACTGTCAGGTTTGGTGTTGTAGGTGTCGCCGCACATGGCAACGGTCTTGTCGTAGATTTCCTGGTTGCTCATCTGGAAGTAGGGGAGTTTAGATGGCACGTATCTCAGTAACGGTGGAAGGTATCAAAAAATGATCAACTAGCAATTTGTAGCCTTTAATATAACGCGTATTTTTGTAGTTGACAACTTTCTGATATGTCTATATCTCTGCTCGTTATTGAGATATGTGTTACCCACATTAGGAACAGATCCTCGGTCACAGATGAACGATGAGGAGATGAGAATGGGAAGGAAAACAAGGTAGACAATTTGAACTTGCATGTCTTTGAACAGCTGAAACTTAAAAACTGTTGTATAGGTCTCAAATCTCATAGAAAACGGAAATGGGCCAAGACTCTTGGTCCAAGAGGCGACTCAAAAGACCGCCCGAATGGCATTCTTGCAGAGAGAAACGACCACCCATATCGGAAAGAAGTAAACAAGGCCGTAAATCGTTCGCGAAATGGGATGGATTGAAGAAAGATGGGGGCTGGGCCAAATGAAAAGAGAGATGAGAGTTTGTTGCTGGCCACACGCACAGTTTAGAGAGGATACCACCGTCGAAGATAACGGGGGATTGGTGTTTCAAACGGGAAACGCAGAGAAAGGGAACAGGGAACAGAGCGAGAGATGGAGGTGGTGGCTGGCACGAGGAGTGCTCTGAGGAAGTGAAGAGGGGAGTTCTTTGTGATGGAAATAGGTTGGAACAGAGTTGAGGCGAGTTGACTGTTCTCACAAGGGAAGTGGTTTTAGCGTAGGTATCAGATATTTTTCATATTTTTTTACGGTAAAGAACAGCCCTATATGAGTCGATTGGCAAAATCGCAGCTCCCACTTTTTCCATTTTCAGAAGTTATGACGTCTCCAAGATGACATTCAGATTTTGATTTCTTTAACATTGTCGCGTCAAAAATTCTCACGTGAGCTAGGTCTTGGATTGCCCTAGAAATGTCTGGTCGCGTGGACGAATGGCCATACGTATGGGGCGCGTTTCGGTTCCCATCCATGTTAATTTTTTTCTTTTTTCCGGTGGTTGTTCAAGCTCGAGTTGTGCATTTTTCCGAAAAAAAAAATCAAAAGCAAAACAAGACGGCTATAATTAATTTGAGTTTTTTTTCAGTACGTTTTACTCAGCATTCCCTGTTCTCACCCCATTAACCTGTCACTTTGATTGACACCTGTCACGGTGTGTCTCAAACATCAACGAGACAAAGAACCCGACTCATCTGCCATCTTTGAATAACAGTGTTGTACAGGGCAGGTCAACCGCCCCACCCCTTCATCCGCACACGTGTCTGGTCCGCCCTTTAAAGGTCAACCCCGCCCCCGCTCAAAAACAGTCATTGTGGCCTGGTTGGGCCATTTTCGTTCACCGGCTGCTGCTGTGGCATAATCATGTTCCTTTTATATCCATTTGTTGGCACCGCTAAACGGGCGGTATCAGCTGCTGTTGTGGCATAATCATGCTCACATTATAGCATGTAATTGGTACTGCTAGGTGGTATCGGCTGCGGCTGTGGCGCCATCGCTCTCACATTATAGCACGCGGTTGGTACTGCCGGACGTACGGTATCAGGTACTGCTGTGGCGCCATCGCTCTCACATTATAGTAAGTACTTGGTATTGCTACTGTGGCATAATTGTGTTCGTATTATAGCATGTTGCTTTCACTGCTAAACGGGCGGTATCAGCTTCTGCTGTGGCATAATAATGCTCACATTATAGTTGGTACTGCTAGGTGGTTATCAGCTGCTGCTGTGGCGCCATCGCTCTCACATTATAGCACGCAGTTGGTACTGCCGGACGTGTGGTATCGGGTACTGCTGTGGCATAATCATGTTCACATTATAGCATGTACTTGGTACCGCTGTGCAGTGTTGGCTTCTGTTGTGGCGCCATCGCTCTCACACCATAGCACGCAGCCGGTAACTCTTTCTGTGCTGAGCCTCTACGTGGCGAAAGAGATCAACTGCCGGATTCCCTCTACATAACTAGTGAGACGGACTCCACTAGGGGATGACGGCAGGCTAAGAAGCACACCGTCTCGCGCCGGTCATAACGTGGCGTCCACACTTTATGTTCCCAAGCCGCTTTGTTTGGTCTAGCTAACCACAATAGAGTATCCCAGAGACACCCAAAAGCTGAAATTCCAAGTGCATCTCTTTGTTTTCTTTTTGTTCGTTGTTCGCGAAACCCATCTTCTTGAGAACAGCATTTCCAGTCATAATTCCCATAAATCTTTCCCCGGCTCCCCACCACTTTCTTTTTTATGACCATCTCCGCTTAAACTTCCTGTCAGTCAAACGTTTTCCATAGATCCTTCAGCTCCTCCTTCTCAATTTCAAACCCCATTTATCAGTTGGTTTTTTTGTTTCTCAAGGGTCCTTTTCTTTTCCTAATTGTAAGCTTCTGCTTACCCCAAGATTACAATAAATTTGTTCTTATCCCATTCTTTCTTTGCTGTCCTCACAACTCAACTTTCTTGAGAAAAGCAGATACTTTCTCAGTCAATTTACAATTCACAACGGAACTGTTTTACCTCGTCCGTCCAATTTCACTCAGAGATGGTTGTAAACGATTCATCTGAAAATTTCGTGAAATTTCAGCACTTTCACCATTATGTAGCGTGGTGAACGCGTTGGCGAAAGGCCGCGGCAACAAGTTTGTATAGACTCTTTGAAATCGAACATTTCATCAGCAAAGTCTTGGGCGAACTTTTGAGGATTCTCGCGAGGCACAAAACAGTATGCCCCACAGGGATCCTCACGGCAAAACTTCCTCATGAGGATCCTCGGACCCCTGTCGGCAGCCAATTTTGCCTCGCATGGATCTTCGCGCGACACCTAAGTATGGGGCGCGTTCTATGAGAAGGTTAGTCTGGGTTCGGTTCCCATCCATGTTAATTTTTTCTTCTTTTTTTTGTGGTTGTCTCACCCGGAGCACAAGATACACACAAGAGATCACATTCTGCAAGCAAGTTGAATGTTTATAATTTTGTGGAAATGGTGTTTTCAGCTTTTGTCTACGATCTATTGGCAGTTTTGCTCTCCAATGGATGGGAACCGAACCCAGAAAAACTTTCATACGTATGGCCACTCGCCCACTCAACCAGACACTTCTAGGGCAATCCAAAACCAGTGATATTTCGGCTATCGTGCGACCTAGCTCGCGTGAGAATTTTTGGCGCGACAATGTTAAAGAGATCAAAATCTGGATGTCATCTTGGAGACGTCATAACTTCTGAAAATGGAAAAAGTGGGGCTGTTCTTTACCGTAAAAAAATATGAAAAATATCTGATACCTACTCTAAAAACACTTCCTTTGTGAAAGATGAAAGAGCAGTCAATCAGAGTGTTTCATAAATACTGTTACCAATGGAAACGAGTGTACCGCTAGTAAAAATAAACCAATCTTGAAGATATTCAACGACAAAAACTATATAAGTATGTATATAACATTGGAACTGAACTGCATTAAATATCAAATTTTGATGCCCCGCTTCAGAAGTTCTGGCATGGTCCGATTCCTCGAGAAACGGGGACGTCAGAGAATCCAAAAAGACAGCAACCAGTCCTAAACCATCGGAACCTTTGAAACTCGGTGCCATTCAGATGGCCAGTCAACCCAACCAGTGGTCTCCCCCCTCCCCCCATTGACATGACAAATGAGTGAGATCTTCTCTTCGTCCCTTCGTCTTTCGCCTCAAAATAAGTCCCCTCCATCACTTCATCTTCTCGTTCCTCCTCGTTCCTTTCTCATTTCAAATCGTCCCTCTCCAAGGCCATTGGTGGCCATTGGCACTTGCCTCTCACTTCACCTTTGCCTTCTTCTCTCCTCGTCTCCCCCTTCATTCATTCATTCATTCCGTCCCTCCGTCCGCCGCCACTCACTCAAGTGTTTGAGCCGCCACTCACCCCCATCGCTCTGCTAATTACTTTTGACTCTTTCTTTGACTTTCTGCGTCTTGAAACTCTTCGTTTTTGATAAGAATCGAATGGTTTCGTCTTCTATACAAAATCTTCAGAATGTCTAGAAGATTTTTCGACCCGTTCCTTATCTCCCCGCCCAATCCAATCCAAGAATGATCATCTGTCACCCAGTGCTCTTCCGACGCCTTCTCTATGGCTCTCCAGGGACTCGAAACATGCCAACTCTTCCTCGGCTTCCTTGTTCTCGCCGTTGCCTTTATTTCTTTCTCTTTCTCCCTCAGAATTCGATACAAATTCAATCATCCACCGCACCGCAGCACGCGATTCTGATTCTTCCCCTCCTTCCCCCTGAGCCATTCCGCTTTGTGATACTGCGTCTGGGCCGAACCGACTATAGCAATTCCATGGCTATTTACAAAATGTTTTTCTTTTTTCTTGTTTTTCAGCGGCTACCTGAGCCTGTTTTCTGTTTTCCATTAATCAAACTGCACCTCCCTCCTCTCCAATCTCTCTCGTCTACTACCTCTTCTAATACTTGATATTTCGTGCCGGCCCCATGAGTTAAGAGCCGTCCGTTTCCCGTTTTTATTAAAACACGTTGGTTTTTACTTTGAGTTGCTCCAAATTGAATTTATGAAAGATTCTAGGCAATCTCTGGCCAGTTTTTCTTGAAAATAGCCATTGGGAGGGGTCTGTTTAAGTATTTTGATTTATATCTCAGTAACGGTAATAGATATCAAAAACTTGTCAACTAGTAAGTTATAGCCTTTGACCAAATGCGTATTTTTGTAATTGACCACTTTTTGATATCTCCTACCGTAACCCAGATAATCGCAAGCTTTCCGCGAGTACTCCAGGCAATGCACCATGTTGACAACTCGAAAAAGGGATGCGTTATTTTGCCTTTTATCTTAAGAATGAAAAGAGATAGCAAGAAGTTGCCAACTAACAAATTGCAGTTCTAATTGTATTGAACATTTTTGTAGTTGACAGCTTTTTGATATCTCCTACCGTTACTGAGATGTAGGTAAAAATACACAAGACCCTGACTTTTTTCCCCTCATTTCCCCCGAAAACTAAATACTATTTTTCCCTTTTGTTCACCAATTCTTTTCTTGATTTTTTGGCTTCTTGGCATTAATAATTGAGTACCCAGCGTCCAGTATCCATTTTCCTCGCCTTTTCGGCAAAACTCCTGCGGAAACAAACACCTGTTCTCATTAGAGCGCATTTGCATACCACCTGGAGGTCCCGCTGGTATGAAAGGTTTTTGGGCTTGAAAGTAGGCTCAAGGAAAGCTCAAAATCAAGAAAAAAGTTGAAAAACCCTCTTGAAAATGTGTGAAAACTTTGAATTGTCTATGGAGCGCGCTTGCATACCCAATGAGCACGACTAGCAAAACAACGAGTTTTCTTTAGAGAAAATTGGCCAAAGTTTTCAAAATTTAAGTGGAATTAAGTTTATTTTCAATATAGCGCACTTTCAACTTTAAAATAGGTCGAATTTATAGTCCCTCCTGCCCTCGTATCCCTGTTCCACAGAGCTCCCTTCCAGATTGCAGTGAGTGTCACGTATTCTAAAGTATATCTCCTCAACGATGAGAGATATCAAAAATTGATCAACTAACAACTTGTAGCCCTTGATATAACGCGTGTTTTTGTAATTGACAATTTTTTGTTATCTTTTGCCGTTCCTGAGATAAATGTCAAAATACACAAGCATATCTTAGCTGGGTGCGCGGAAAAACATCCGAGGCGAAAAACATCAGAAAAACAAATTTCAAGTTTCATTTCCCACATTTCCCACATTTCCCACATTTCTCAGCCCTTCTTTTGCATTTTCTCGTCGTTTTCCTCCAGAAGTTTCCAATTTCACTGCCATTTTTCCCCCTTCCAATCTAATTTCATTAGACCCCTTCTCCTTCCTCTCCAATGTCTTCTAGCGCACTTTTCCTCTTTCAATATAACAAATTGACATGGTAAACGTCTACTTGGCTTACTTACTTACCCGAAAATTCAATTTGGGTCCGTCCCTCCCGCCCAGCTTAGCGTGCCGTGCCCTTCGCGTCTTCCAAGGTGTAAGTGTCGCGCTGTCTGCGTCTCCTCTCTCTCGTGCACCATGTTGTTTCTCTTTTATCTCTCTGCCTACCCACTTCTTTATTATTTGGGAGCGAAGCGAAAGAAAGGAAGGTACTGGTCATACGGTCAGTGTGTACATCTTTCCCCCAGCCGAACTCGCCGTCGCCCCGCCGCAGCTGTTCATCCAATGGGTACCATATGACCCGATGACCATTGACTCGTGATTTACACCCTCCACTTCTGCCTCCTGGTTCCCTATTCTTCTCCCATTTTTCCCCATTTTCCTTGTTCATATCCCTCTTAAATCCAGGAAATTTGCAGCTTGCCATGGGCTCAATTCTTCTCGTGGCACTGCTGACCACTTTGGCGGCCAGCACCGGCGCCAAAGTGTTGCCGATCAATGAGGAGGATCAGCTACTCTACGAGGTTAGTTGGGGGGGTAGACAAGGTGATTGAGAAGTGATAACATATCAGAACCAGTTCCTTATCGATCCATCCATCCATCACATTTCATTGCAGAATTTCGCGCGAAAAGGTGTCGAGAAGTTCAATCAGCAATCGAACGACGTTTATAAATGGGAGTTGGATAGGACTTGGGAGGTCGAACGACGTCTTTCTGGCGGGATTCACTACTCGATTTTTGTGACGCTGGTGAAGACGGATTGTAAGAAGGGGGAGGAGGAGGAGGGGAAGAAGTGTAGGAAGACTGATACCATGAAGGTAGGTCAGCCTAATGACTCCTGCATGGAGCTCTGACGTCGAAAGATGGTACTATAGGGTTCCCCAAGCGCGATTTTCTAATGAAGGGAGCCCTATACTGCCGATTCCGCCTATTTAAACCCTGAGTTCATTGAGAATTAATTCAGAAGTGCAAATTGGAAGTGAGCCGCCGAGTCAAACGCCATGGCTACGGCCTCAAGGATATCGCGCATATCCGAAATTGCGAAGAGGAGTTCACCAGGAACATTGAGAAGTTTGAGTGAGTTTTTTTCCCCTCCCCCTACTCTAAACCGGATCATAAACTCCCCCCATTTAGTCACCGAAAGATCCAACTCACTCATGACGACTCCATAACCGTTCAAGAGCTCCGGAAGGCCAAGATCATCAAGCCGCGCGACTATGTCATGTGGAATTCGTTCCTGGACTTTATCGACAGACACGATAAGAAGTACACCAACAAACGCGAGGTGCTCAAGAGATTCCGGACGTTTAAGAAGAACGCCAAGGTGATTCGGGAGCTGCAGAAGAACGAGGCGGGCACGGCGGTGTACGGATTCACCAAATTCTCGGATATGACGACGATGGAGTTCAAGGAGAAGATGCTGCCGTATCAATGGGAGCAACCTGTTTATCCGATGGAACAGGCGGATTTTGAGAAGGAGGGAGTGACTGTTGACGTGGAAGACCTTCCCGAATCGTTTGATTGGCGAGAGAAGGGCGCTGTGACACAGGTGAAGAATCAGGGAAATTGCGGAAGTTGCTGGGCGTTTTCGACGACCGGAAACGTGGAAGGAGCGTGGTATTTGGCGAAGAAGAAGTTGGTCTCGCTTTCGGAACAGGAGTTGGTGGATTGTGACAGTGTGGATCAGGGATGTAATGGAGGATTGCCGAGCAATGCGTATAAGTGAGTTGGGGGATCGGGTGGCAGGGTGATTTGGGAAGAGATGGTACTTCTGGGTGGTTTTTGAAGCTACCAAGAGCCTTTTGGTAGTGCCAGGACCCGTTTCTAGTTGTCAGAAACCCTTGTAGCTGCCAAGAAGCCCCTAGATTCTGACAGAAGCCTTCCCTAGCTACTAGGACTCTATGACTCCATGTAACTACCATGTCACCCTTTCTCAACCCCCTAAACTTTCAGAGAAATCATCCGAATGGGGGGTCTGGAACCCGAAGATGCCTACCCTTACGACGGAAAGGGCGAAACGTGCCACCTGGTCCGCAAAGACATCGCCGTGTACATCAACGGATCCGTCGAACTGCCGCATGACGAAGTGGAAATGCAGAAATGGCTCGTCGCCAAGGGACCCATTTCTATCGGTGAGAACTTTATTTTTTGGTATAATCCGTTGACAGACTGATAGATATATAACGATAACATTCGATAACACTCGAGACAGAGAAGATCAACATGATGGGAGGGGGAGATGAGAACAAACAGTGAGAGAATTGGGGGGGGGGGACCGGAAAGTGCGAGAGAAGACGGATTTGATAAACGAGCACGTGATAAGCGAGCAAATCAAATCTGTCAATTATTTTGGGTTCTATTCTCTGGCGGTTTTTGAGAGAATTCAAATGAAATGGTTCGAGAAGAGTCTCGAAACATTGGAATCAGAGAAAAGTTAGAAGTACTTGCAGTCTAGCGATGACAGCATTCTGGAGACGTCCGTTCGGCGGACGATCATCCGTTTTGCGGGTCGTTTTCGGGTTTGCAGCGGGTTACGGTAGAAGCTGGATTGGAAGCATCTGGAAAAGATGGGTTTGGAACTGCTGGAAGAGTTAGGATCCTGAGGGATCCTTAGGTATCATTATAAGACTTTAGGTGCAGTTCGACACCTATGAAACTGATCAGATTCAAGGATTGCCTAGAGTTTTTGTTTTTGGGGCTCGCAATCAGTTGGGCCCTGCCGCGTGTAATGGGTAGGTGGCAAGGTGTGAGAGAATGAGAGCGCGTGTGGAGACGCGTTCGAACTCAACTGTCACTATTTGGAAAGTGTACCGCTTATGATCCTCGTGTCAACTCAAACTCACTTATTCGAAAACTCATCGGGGAACAGTTCATGTGCCGGTTTCACCAGAAAATCCACAGCGGCTTGCTGAAACCCGACAGCAGCCCACTGAACGAGTCGAGCTATTCCGCACAGAATCACCACTATGAAGCTCTCTGGAAATCCATTTTTTTACATTTTGAACCAACAGAACTCACGCTCCCTCCTCTTCGCACCTTGAGCCAGGTGTCTTCTGGCGTAGGCGGAGCTTGGAACGTTGTACTGTAGGCAGAGTGGTTTCTTGTTGAGATATCTGATGATAAGACGGTTATAGTGATAGTGAAAAGCAGTGATCATACCGTAACCTGGCCATCGCCTCCATTTCACTCTCACGTCTTCCGATTGATTTTCCCACGGTCGCCGAGCCATTCGACCCGTTTTTCTGCTTCCGGTGATGCATTCGGGACGGGCGGTCTCTGAAGGGCAATTTCGAAAGTTTTTTGAAATCTGATAGTGATAGATAGTGATACTGATAAGATAGGATTTGAGTCAATTTGAGCTTGGAAAGTTTGCCGCCAGGCAAAAAAGTGGAAAAGCAAACCGAAATGACATTGGTTTCGACTTTGGATACTGGGCGGCGGGGGGCGATGAGCGAGAGAGAGAGAGTGCGCGAGATGAAGAGACGCAGACAGTCTATGTGCTTTTTCGAAAAATGACGATCGAATGCTGTGTTTGATTGGTTGGGATATCTTGGATCGGTCTCGCGCACGCACGGGGTATCAGTGACATGTGAACTTTGGTGATTTTCATGTATCTTATCTGGGTGGAGGAGGTATTGATTTTGGGATAGGCGATGCTTAGGAGACGCTTTGGTGCTGCCAGGAGCTCTTTGGTGCTGCTAGGCGCGACGTTTCGCAACTGTGATGTTTTGCAACTCCAAACGTCAAGACAAGGGTTTTTCGGCAGATACTGGGTTTAAAGTTTGAGAGACAGACATTTTGAAGAAAAGCATTTCGAGTTTCGAAAGAGTTTCGACAGTTGCGAAACGTCGGGGGTTTCCTGGCAAAGGGTTTATGGTGATACCAGGAGCTCATATGGTACTGCTAAAAGCTTTTCGATGCTGCCAAGAGCCATTTTGGGCTGTCAGAGCCTTTATAGCTCATATGGTACTGCCAGAGGTCATTGTAGCTGCCAGGACAATATGGTGCAGCCAGGAGCTCATATGGTACTACCAAGAGCTTTTCAATGCTGCCTGGGGTAATTTTACCTGCCAGGAGCTCGTTTGGTGCTGTTAAAAGCTTACTTGGAGCTGCCAGCAGCCGTTTAGCTCTGTCAGGGCCTTATGGTACTGCCAGGAGCCCTGTTGGTGCGGTCAAGAGCTTTTGATAGCTTCCACGAACCGTTTAGCTACCAGGAGCTCTTTAGTGTTACGAGGAGCCTTTTGTAGCTGCCAGGAACCCATATGGGCTACCAGGAGTCACCATCAGTATGGTGCAGCCGGACCCCTTGTTCCCCCACTCACCTCAGTGTCAATTTCGTGGGCATTGCTATCAAATGAATCGTGCCGTATTGTTTTGTCGATTTTGATTAAAATTCGCTGAAAATCAAGAAAAATTTGCGATTGAAACAAAAATCTCGAAAGAAACACGGCCGCTTAGTTGTAGAACATCGTATCGCAACACTAGGAGCAACGCGAAGCAAAAAAACATAAATGTAAACGAACGAACGAATGTTTCGAGTGTCTGTGCTGGTGGGAGGAGGAGGCGAAGGAAAAACAAGTTTGCGACCTTGTACGAAGCTCCGAAATGACGGCGGAATTTGCAAATTTGTCGTTGGAGCGCGCTTACGTCATTTGTATCCTATCGGAAGCAGGAAGGAGGGGGGAGAGATACAAAACAGAAACACAATACTTTATTCGGCTTTTCGGACTTTCTAGAGATGTATATCGCTGACAATGAGTACACAAAATGAAACATTTCGATTCGAATCGAATCCCCAAACACCACTGGCTAGCCACATCTGATTCTATTCTCTTCGATCCGATTCATTTCTTGACACGTTGATGAGTTCCACGTGTCAATCGTGTCATTTGATCT
The DNA here is from genome assembly GCA_900536345.3 of Caenorhabditis sp. 39 LS-2015. Classification (NCBI taxonomy): domain Eukaryota; kingdom Metazoa; phylum Nematoda; class Chromadorea; order Rhabditida; family Rhabditidae; genus Caenorhabditis; species Caenorhabditis waitukubuli. The sequence goes on along the minus strand of LR573463.1, from coordinate 556 downwards.
GCCACCACCTAGAAGAATTTAGATTGGAATCTCAATTGAGGAAAGGCGACATCTGGACGGGTCATCAAAAGTTTTCTGTTTTATGCCGTCGAGTAGGCGTTCTTTTCTGATGAGACTTTGATGGCTGACCAAACTGACCTGCTGATGGTTGACTTTTTGGTTTTGATCATTGGTGGAACGCTTGCCGAGGGCGTAGTAGGTTGGGTAGTAGTAGTAGTAGGAGTACGGGTAGTAGGAGTAGTAGGGATACTGAAATGGAGATGGTTGGGGCTGTGGAAAAGGGCGGAAAAGTCTGCGGCGGAAGGGCAATGGGTAGGTATGGCTCAAGCAAGGAGTTCGTAAGGCTTAGGTAAGGATTACGAAGGTCTAAGCTAGGACTCAAAATATAAGGCTTAGGAAAGGAGTGCGCAACATCTAAGCTAGAACTACCGAACATCTAGGTAAGGACTACGTAAAGCAGTGCTCTCCTTCACTCCCTCACCCACTACCATTCCCTCATTCACACCCACAAGTTCGTTGATGTGGCCCTATTTGACTTTGCCAAGGCCTTTGATAA